>JASDDO010000004.1:55152391-55174891 GCA_030015575.1 Agapanthus africanus
AATCTCATTCCTTAACCTAGGGAAATTGAGAAAATGAGAAATGCCAGCCGATGCCTGCTCCACTGTAAATAGACTATTATCTGGCTACTGAAAGACTCTACTCCCCCTATGCATTTCCAGTCTTTCTCCCTGACCCTGGGGTATAATGCGGGCCTTTCTTTCCATCTTTCATTCCTTGATTGGCTAATGCCATGTTAGGGGAGGGATTGAGAGATTCACGGATAAGCCATCCCATCTCGAATGAGATGTCGGAAGGAGGGGTTGAGGGCCTAATATCTGCCTGCCACCCTTGGGGTTTTAGTTTGAGTTTCAGTTCCTGTGGGAGTTGCTTTGCCCTCTTTTTTGCTAAGCCCTGCAAGTTCTGTTACATCCTGCCCAACTGTGGTTAAGATGTCTAGTGCCAGTGGAAGGCCAGTCTTAATATCTCTTTTTTCCTTCTGGCTGTAAGTGAAAAAGCCAGTTAGAGATTTGAAAGATAGTTAGATCAGTAGAGAGAATGTGAAAGCAGAATAGTCAATAGCCCATCACATCTCCCTAGCGCCAGTTGGAGAAAGCTTAATGGAGTTGGAGTGTCAGATATATAGTTTGAACAGTCCTAATAGTTTCCCTCAACCTTTCGTACGAGTTAGAACATCCCTGAAGTCCTGCCCTTTACTTTTACTCTTTATCTTTATCCTTGCCTGCCTTGAGGTTTGAGTTCTCTCGAGTATCAATGGGAGCAGTTTATGAATTCTCAGTATCAATAGTAGCTCTTCTTTCTTTATTCCCAGTGTAAGTGTAAGAGTCTTTACTAGTGGCAGTCCTTCTGTCTTCCCCTTTGTAAGCCAGTCTAAGGTAAGGCCTTTTGTCAGCCCTATTGGTTTCTTTTGATTTTGGGAGTTCCAATCTCTTTTATAAGACAGTCAATTGAGAAAATGAGAAATGCCAGCTATATGAGAATGCACTTTCTTGAAAATCTCATTGCTTAACCTAGGGAAATTGAGAAAATGAGAAATGCCAGCTATATAAGATAAGATGGAACCGCAAATCGACATGTAGCGCCAAGGGAAATTGAGAAAATGAGAAATGCCAGCTATATGAGATAAGATGTTTCTCATATAGCTGACGACATTAGCACTTCTAGCCTTGACTTGAGTAAATATGAACTACTCCTCCCTTTCAAGAGAACTCATTTTCGCAAGATCGAAGAGGTATCCAAGAGCTCTAGAAAAAACTAAGAGGCGGGTAGGATCAGACGAGAGGAAAGGATTTCCCCGATTCGCACCAAGTTTTCTCTGTCGGGCATGGCCAAGGATTGACCCGGGGTTAGACCACTCTACGGAACCCCTTTGGACGACTGCTCTGTGCTTGCCGGTATCTTTCGTTCTTCCGGCCAGGACCAATTCCGCCTAAGGCCATGATCGAGTCATGACGAGCTAGACTGATGACGCTCTTTCAAGGACCGGCAAAACTCTCTAATGCTGATGATCAAACATTGCTTCGGATGTGTATGAGAAGGAAGCTTCTCACAGATATTGACTCTTAGATAGATACCAGCATAGTATCTTAATTAACAGTTTCTTGAACTTGGTTGCACTCGTAAAGCGAGCGATAGCTTAAGAGAGCAGCGAAAGAAGATAAGGTGATATTTCCTGACTAGCAAGTGGAGGATCATTCCAGGCTCTAATCCAGTCTCTGATGGCGTAGCTGATGTGTCATGCTAGGAAGCTGAGCTAGGGCATTTATTCTTTCTCAACAGGAGTGAAAACCTTCCTCTATGCTGACAGAAGCGGAGAGGCAGGCAACAAAGAAGGAACCAGGCTAGGGACATGGTAATAGCAGTCTCTGTTCACTCATGCTTGCTGGATTTTATTTGATATAGTCTTTTACGTCAAAGTTTAAGAGTATTTTAAGTATAAGTTTGCTCAATGAATCGGGGGCAAGAAATTGCAGAGGAGCAGGATCCGTGGAGTGAGTGAAGGGTTAATCCCGTAACGAACGGAACGATCTCTTCCCTATTTCTAAGACTTACCTAGACAAAATAGATTAGTGGTGCGAGCCCCCGGCGATGGAGGCCATGGAGTTTACCCGGCAGCTGGTTGCCCCCCCGCTACCGGACATGTTAATCCTCCCCCGAAGGCAGATGCGAGCCAGCAGGCGAGCACCACTCGGCTAAGAAAGAGTTGCTTCAATAGGAGTCTTTGCTCGATGAATGCTTTCCGAACGAACGTAACGGATAGGCTTTCTATCCCCCGCGCCACCTGCCATACTTGCTACCTTCCCGCATAACCCCGGATTGTGCGCCAAGAATCTAGTACGAGTGGGCGGGGAACGGGTATGGTTTCGATCCCTCCGTCGCTTGATTCCCCAATGCCTGGGCAAGTAAAGACTATCTCCTTGGACGTGTGGTTTGCCTTAGTTGCTGAACACTGATTCCTTCGTCTCCCGGGACTATTGGTTTGTCGAAAATGCAAGTAACGAAATTCATTCAGTCTCGCACCTGATACGCGAGAGAATCCTATTATCAAAAATATGAAAGTAGTGCTTTATTTGTTGACACGACGAACGAACGGATTTAGGGCCCGTCCCTGGTATACTGTTCAAGAAGGAGATTACTTTCTTCGTTTTATGCCTCCTCTTTAGGGGAAGGCTGTTTACCTTGGGCTTGTTCCCTTGGCTGGGGAAGGATCAGCAGAATCATCCGCATCAGCATTCGCATTAGCATCAGCAGCAGAGTTAGCAGGATCAGCGGGAAAGCACTAATCCTGTTTAGTAAGAAAGATAAGATGTGGGCAGTGAACTTGTTTCATCTCTTCTATCGGCAATAAATGAAGCATTGGTTGCTGCACCAAAGTCTGGAAAGACAATATCCCTTGTTAAGTTTCCCGATTGTGCCGCAAAGAAGAAATGTGAAGTCCGGGTTAGGTGAAAAGAATGAGTTGCTCATCCCTAGGGCCTCGGTTTTCTTCCTTTTCTTTATTTGAAGGCCTTTACCTTGGGTGAGTTCCCTCAGATGGGAGCATTATTGGCCCAAGCGCAGGTGGGGCTGGGACTAGCTTGATCTCGTTCTCTTAACCAGAAGGAGAGCATGACACAGGTGAAAGACCATAGATACGTTCGTTCGGAAAGTGAAGATCGACAGTTACCCTTCAATGCCTTTACCGAATCGATTTCTTGGAAGGCAGGAGTGAAGTGGGTGCTAAATTCCCTACCTACCGCCTATGGTTTGTAGCCTCCCGTCGTCTGAGGAGCCTCTCTGGTGGGATGATGGGGCGCTTATGGTTCGATGATGGCTCCCCTACTCTTTTTAGCGGAAGAGGTCCGTATGCCGAGCTTCCCCGCGTACTCTACTCTATAAGCTCAAGCCTTGCCCTATTGAGTCAAGTCTATGTGTTTTCGTCTCCTTGTTCGCTAATCTGACTTCTGAGCTTCGATAAGAAAGCAAGCATGCCGGGGGTAGTATCAAATCTCTGTGTTGCCGAGAAGGAGCTGTGCAGATCTGCCGCAGAATGTGAAGCCGAGCAAGGAGCTTTAGAACGTGATTTGTATCCTTTGTACATAACTGAATCGGATCAGTAGTTACGGTTTCATCCATTCCATTTTGAAGGAGTCGTTGAAGTAATTACGGAGTAAATCACCTCACGAAGGGCTCTGCTAGTGTAAATGAAGCGCAGAGTCTATGTCGCCTTTACTTTAAGGAGCGTCCCTTGCATCCCGTAGGGCCTCCCGTTAGGGCAAAGCCCCCTTCGTTTGAGGTTTCCATTCCGTAAAGTATCAATCCGTGTAGCGAGCCACCCGCCGATTGGGGTCCCGGATTTGGTTATTTCGGAGTTGGAGTTCTGAGTTCTTGTTCCTGGCAGCAAGCGTTTAAGAAAGAGTTTAGTTCTCCTTGGTGTGTGAAGTGATGCTCCCATTCTTTAGGGAGTCGAAGGCAACGTCAATCTTAGCCAATGGTTCTATAGGTATGT
This sequence comes from Agapanthus africanus, assembly GCA_030015575.1. Classification (NCBI taxonomy): domain Eukaryota; kingdom Viridiplantae; phylum Streptophyta; class Magnoliopsida; order Asparagales; family Amaryllidaceae; genus Agapanthus; species Agapanthus africanus. Next base: position 55,156,339 of record JASDDO010000004.1, read on the forward strand.
AGCTCCCTAGATGGAGTGCATGTGGTTTACCCGGAACCTGCTTTCCCCCCGGCCACCAGCCATGATACCAAGACACCTCAGGCAGATGCGAGCCCGGAAGGCGAGCTCCATGGTCGGTTAATCAAATCAAGATGCTATCGCTTTTTCAAGGCTAAGGAGATGAGACGAGCGCTTTCCAATATATTTGCATGAGTCGAGCTTTCGGTAGCCTTTGAATGAGTTGACCTCGTCAGTAGGGCAGCAGAAGCATCGAAAGCAGCAGAAGGAGATGAGCAAAGTAATTTGTTAATGATCCTTACTCCTTCGCTATAGTTGCTTTCCGTGGTCGCAAATGACTTAATAGAGGGAGGCGCCATGTTGTTAAGTAAAGTCGGGGTCAAAAGCCGGAGCTTTGTCAATAAGTATGGTACTCCGAGAGAATGGAAGTTCCCACGCATTTCCACGATTGTGGTTATACACGCTTGCGTATCGGAGTTGTCAAGCAAAGAGGAGTTGAGTTTAGCAAGAAGGAGATTTTAGCCAAACAAACCGGACTTCCCTTCCGGGCATAGCATTAGAACCACCAGCAGTGTTCTTCAGTTCAAATCAATGAAATAAGGTAATAAGACAAGATCTTTCTTCTTTTCACACGAATAACTACAAGAATCTCTTTCTTTACTATTGGCGTGGACACTGAAATGCTTCATTCCGGCCTCTTGACTTTTGTACGAGAATTCCACGGCCTAAGCCTATCGATTTCTTCTTTCCGAAAGAACACTTTGAACTTCAAAAAAAAGGAAGAATTGGCATTTCCAAGATCTTTCTTCTTGTAATAGAAGAAGACAGCTACCAACAAGCAAGCTGAGCCGCCACAACTCTAGGCTTTCTGAACCGAAGAAAGTCGAACGAAGGTTGTGTTCTCAAGCGTTAAGCCTGGGGAACGAAGGGTAAAGGCTGGATTGAAGATTGTGAATGCTCATCTTGCTGTTCACTGTGAAAACTACTATACATGCCATTCAACAACCGAGCTTGCTTGCTCTCCCGCCACTGAGCTTGCCTTGCCTACTTCCGAGGTAAAGTCAAAGCCGACAAGAAGAGAGATTTTTGACTATTCAACAACGAATCTTGGCAGGAAAGTCTTGCAAAGCGAACCGAACCAAGGACTGATGGCGCCAATGCTTCATGCTTTCCAACAACCCTCGCTTCTATTTCTGATTTGAGGTGGCATTTCTTTCATCTTGTTCCGAACGAAGCATCAAAAGAAGGAAGAACATTGGCAAGAGATTGAGTACGAGAATTCCACTACTTTTCTATAGGACGAATGCGACATTGAACTCATTCATTTCTTTTCACCGAACCTGGCTTCATTTCCAACTCGGAGATTTGAGACGAACTAGCCTGTCGTTCGTTTACCTACTGACGAGATTCAACAAGTCAAGCAGCCTATCCGTAAGTGAAGAGATTCAACCAACCTTTTTTGCCTAATGGCGCCATGTCCATTTTCGAAGAGCCCACGTCTTTTTGGCGTGAAGTCCATTTCCCTTCTCCGGTCCCATCCGAAAATGGATCAAGTTGCCCCGGGAAAATCGCTTACTTGAGATTTTACCTCATAGCCGGACAGAGAAATCGATCAACTTTCTCTCTCATATAGCTGTAAATTGAGAGAAAATAAGAAAAGAGGTGCAACAATATAATATAGTAACTAATCCCGCTTTCCTGTCCGGTCCGTATTACGGCAACCATCACAGTATATCGCCATGCTGACCCTTGTTGTCCGCCCACTTTCATCGACGGTTGCTGTGGTACAGCGAGGGCCGGTCTATCAATGGCCGCCTCACTTGTTACGGCTTGACCTTATCGTGAGGCTTGTCGTACCGCCTTCAGGCCTCACTTGTTACAGATAGACCTCCTTCCCCTACTCCTGATGGTTATTTCGGATTCTGTGCCTGGGTGGTATCTTATAACTACTGATTCAACCTCCTCGGGCATTAACGTTGTCACTTCCTTTATTTGAAAAAAGGGATCTGTGTCACTGTCACTATGCTGAACACATGAAATTCGATTCATCCACCGCCGGATAAGCATCCCACTCAATCAGAGAATAAGGAACCGCTATAATGAATACTGGTCCATTTCTCCTTCTTTTTTTCATATCATCTTATTTATTTATTGATTCTATTGAAGATATATATCGAAAGAGATCGAAGAAAGAGTTAGCGAACTAACCCCGTTCCCACTTCCAATTCCAAGTGTTAAGCGTGGTAACCATTTGACTGAATCTAGCTCTACGGAGGTCAGTGCTGCTTGATTGACTGCTTGAAAGTTTGAACCAAGTCACAGATTCGGAAGAGAAGCTGTTGTCGGAAGAGAAGTAGGCGTAGAGGATATTGGGAAAGATCCCACATCTGGTTAACTGCTTGTTAACTGCTTTAGGAGTGCCGGCTCCAGGCTAGAGAAAAGATAGGCTATTACTGAAGCTGTGAAGAAGAATTGCTAGCGAAAGTTTTCTGAGTTTAGTCACCGATAAAGAAAGTCGCTAGGCTTCCTGGTGGTATGAAAGAAATAGATCTTAGTGCCTTAGACGACCTAGAAGGAGGATTGCTTCTCTCACCCGTAGGCGCAAGGGCCCAAGATTCTTTTGAGACGAATGAATGCCGATGAAAGGAAGGCGCAAGTAGTATAGTAGGGAGGACTCGCCCAAAGCAGAAATATCAGATACATACAGAATGGTTCATCCCTCGGGAGCATGAGAGCGGGTGGTTGCCTTTGGGCAAACAAATAATCCTTAATAACTTGTATGTAGGGCTAACCTACCCCAAAGGGGGTAAAAGGTTATTCCAATCTTTCGGAGAAAACCCGAATCATATTCTGGCAAGGCCCTTCTTACTGGGCGTCTCTCCGCAAAGGCGCTTCTTTCTGTATGAGTTGATAGAATCTTTCCTACTGACAATGTAATGTAATAAGATAAGAGGGCAATGAAATGAAATAGAAATCATTCTCTCCCTCTGAGCGCTATTGTGCTTTCCGTTCTTCTCGGGTCTTGCTCTTCCTGGCTTGAAGAAAGTCCTTGTGTGACCTGAAATAGGTCGGCGACAGCCGGGATACCTGAGGGCATAAATTCCAATCTGACTTCAGAAGCAAAAGTCGAAACTGAAACTCTTCTTCTTTCATAGGTGAAAGAGGGCCCATTTCACTCCTTTTCCTCCTCAAGGAGTGAAATGGTCAGATTCTCATCCATGGCTAGGGTGGGGAAAGAAGGGGTACTGCCATTAAGGCATTGTACGAGGAATAGGAGGTTGATGAACAAGATGAATGCACTCGTTAGGCCGAAAGACCTGTTGATGTGTCTTACCTGTCCGTGGGATGGGAATAGCCCCTCACTTTAGAATGGAATGAAGCAGAAAGCATCCAAAGTACCGATTGACATAGGCGCCCAGACCTTCCTTAGGAAGAAGAGACTGCACATGAAAGACATGAAACGGTGTCAAAATCCCCTGCCCTCGAATCTGCTCTGAGGGCGGGGAGGAAGGACCGACGTCGTCGAGAGATGGGATTCATACCCAGCAAGCAATAGCATCCTGCTTCTTGTGACAGAAGAAATTTCATATATAAGAAAAGTTCGACGATGTCGACGGTAACGAGAAATTGAATAAGAGAAGAGAGATGGGGCAAAGAAGGAATTGATAGAGGTGCGTCGAGAAGTTCCATACCTTCTTGATCGAGTCAATTGCCTTGCTTGTACTTACTTAAGTCGAGATTGGATTGGTGTGAATTCGACTAAGGTACAAGAGAGAAAATCCTCCCTGCTCCTCGAAGTCTTTCTTCGACGTCAGAGAGTTTGATCGAGAAACCAACGACCAAAGTGCCTAGCCATGTGTAGACCGAAATGGTCTCGCGAAGCCGGTATGGCTAAGATCCTTTCTGAAAGCTCGAGAGTACACTAGGGGAGAGGGAGAGAAAGAACTTCAGTAGGGGTTGTTTACATTACGTTAAAAGAATCAGGGGCGTGGCGAATATGATCTGCTAGTCTTGTCTGACGATTCTTCGTAATCCCCTTTCTACCGATTCCGATATAGCCCAAGGAGGGTATGGAAGGGGCCTATCCGCCTCGTCCCTCTCCTTGACGTATTTCCGGTTCCCTACATTAGTCAATATTCGATTCGAGCGAAACTCCTATTTCTTCGCTAACAACTATGGGTTTTGGCTTAGTCGAGCAAAACTCCCTCACAGCCAAAGAAAGACTCCCGAACCAGGATGAATCAGTCCATCTCCCAAGAACTAGCTAATATCCGGATTAGTCCTCAGGTGTGGAAACTGACCCCTAATCTAAGGGCATTCCTCTCTTTCGAGGCCCTCTGCCGAGTGTCGAGTTAGCTTATGCTTCCTGTCCTAACTACTTCGCCTAAACCTGATCGTGTTCCTGCTCCGTCTCTTGATTCTGTTGAGGTGGGAACCCTTTTGGTCGAGTAGCCCAAACTCCTTAACGAGCGAATGTCTTTCCAGCCCTCTGCCTTTAGCTTCGTTCCCGGAATCTATGTCTTCCCCGCCGAACCCTATTAAGTGAAACTACGATCCTAGTTAGCCGAGGAGCTGCATTCCTTGAAAGAATTAACCCCTTTCAGTCGAATCTTCTTATCCAGATTCTGTTTGTGATCCTAAACCAATATAATTCTAACCTACCTTCTTCAAGGGACTAAACCAAGGGAATCAACTCAAATAGATGCTGAGCTACCCTCTCTCCTGTGAAGAACTGGTGGCAAGAGCTCAACTCCCGAAGTCAAGCAGTTCTCCTTTCCCCTCTCCTAGCTCCATCGGGTTACTCTTTCGCCCCTAAGCTAACGTTTCGCTCCTACTCCTATTTCACGAAGGGAAGGCCCCCGGCCCTATCCTTAGCTGTCTTTGGCTTATGCCTTTAGTTAGCTCCTACGGGATACCTAAAATCAATCCCTTTCGGCGGATTCTCTCCCAGTGGAATCTCAGGTTTTGGCTGATTCTATCTCAGGTGATTCCCCGGTTGAGGTGGTAAATTCCTCAACTTCTTAGCAGACTTCTTTCTTACTCGCATCAGTCACAGGATCAGAACCCTTTCCTTCAGTCGAGCGTATACTAACCTTTCAGTCTTAGGAAAGCTGTAAGCCAACTCCCTTCTAGGGGCCGGTAAGCCAACTCCATTCCAAGACTTTTGAGTTTATATATAGTAGAGCATCTTATCCCCTATCCCTTCTAAGAGCAGCTAAGCTCCTCCCCCCTTATCCCTTCGATCTGGTTGTTAGTCTCGTTCCTCTCCTGGTAGGTCGAGTAGCTTCGAACCTACTTTCCTGCATCCTCGGGGGACGGATTAGTAGCTTCTTCAACTCCTCTCCTATGAAGGGAAGTCAGTCTTTAGCTGCTTTAACTGCTTTCCCTCAATACCAGGTAGTATAGTATCCTAGCTTCACTCCCCGCCTCTAAAGAAGAAGCTTTCCTTGCCCCAGATAGTTCAGTAGCGAAAGAAGGATCGAGGATAGCACTGAAACCACCAACCAAAGGAGATGACTCTAGTTGAAGTAGTATCGGAGGATGTTTTGACTCGACCAAGGCGGAGGCGTATAATAGAACAAGGTATGTTCCGGTAAAAGATTATCTGGTTGGGATAGGGATCTCTCCTTCTTCATTTCTCAAGGCGGTAAGGAATCAAGAAAAGTGGTTGGGACCGGCCATCTACTAAGAGCTACTAGGAGCTAACTAGCTATCTTGGTAATGCTCTAAACCGTAGAATCACTCCTTCTCTTCTCCTTTCAAAGCAGTCGAGCGGATAAGATTTTCACATCTGGAGATGGCCTTCGATCGTCAAAACCTCCCCAATAAAGAAATCCGTATGCATAGAAGTTGAGTGGTCATTATGGAGCAACAAGGCGAGAAAAGGGATAGACGAAGAAAGAAGCCCGAGAAAGGACCCGAACCCTTTTCCGAACTGCCCTTCCCTTGCCGTGCAACTGCAGCAGAGATGGGCTTATTCTCATCCGGTTGGAGCCAATCCTACTCTAGGCTTTTCTTCTCCCTAGACTGGAACCGCAAGAACTTATTGTTCCCGATCCCAACTAGTCAAAAGCTGGAGGGGCTAAGCCAGCAAGAGAAATCACGAAAGGGGTCCAATAAGAATTTCTTTCTTTCAAGTAATATAGAAGTGTTGTTACCTTTTGCCGTTTCGAGTTTTGGAAATCGTATCGTTGCCCTTTTGAGTTCTCAAGAGACTAGGGAAAACAATAGTGTTGTTACCTTTTTGTACCATTATCTTTCTTTCGACAGCCATGTGCCTAACTATCCCCCGGTCAAGTGAGGGACCCATTAATAAGCAGACGTGTGAGTCTTGCTTTCAATTAGCGAGGAAGGAAGCAGGCAAAGCAAGGCGTCATTTCTTCTTTCTTTCTGAGTGAAAAAGGGAAAGCCAAACCACTTGGGCACTGGGTCCAATGTGAGTAGGATCACTTAGCCATGCTTCATAATTGGAAAAACGGGCGCCATGGAAGTACATGCCACTCAGCCAAAGAAAGATAATGGAGAGTTGACCAAAATGAGCACTAAATACTTTTCGAGAGATCTCCTCCAAATCGCTGGTATGACTATCGAAATCGTGAGCATCAGCATGTAGGTTCCAGATCCAAGTGGTAGTATCAGGGCCCTTAGCTATTGTTCTTGAGAAATGGCCGGGTCTGGCCCATTCCTCGAAAGACGTTTTTATAGGATCCCTATCTACAACAATTTTCACTTCGGGTTCCGGCGAACGAATAATCATTAAGTCCTCCTCTTTCCGGACAACACATACAAAGAGACCCGCCAACAGCCAAGTTTTTAGTGAACCTCTGAAAGATAGATATTTTATTTAGTTATTCACTAGAACAATTATGATATTGAAGTCGATCCGGGGCAAGTGTTCGGATCTATTATGACATAACGATTAGGTGCCTAACGGACCTTCTTCGTAGAAAAGCTTTTCCCGGCGTGATGAAAAAACTATTTTTTTGCAACTTAGTCTAGTGTATTCTTATCTGAATGTATAAGTGTTTCCATCTTAATATAGAAGTGCCCGTATGAATCTACTTTCTACTTTCATAGAGCATAATATGCTATTACTTTATTACAAATCACAAGATCTCATTCATTAGAATTAATAAGATACATCGAAGGTCTCTTTTATTAGTTTTCTTAGTTCTACTCTGTACGGTATACGTATCATTTATCCCTATACGATACCATACAAAAAGGAATAATTTTACTTTTACAAGGAAGGGATATAATGAAATTCTTGATTGGATCTTCTAATGTCATGGTAACGATCTATTTTATTTGATTGATGGATCCAAGAATCAATTTTAATGAATTAACTAGTGGTTTTATTCGAAACGCCTCGTGATCTTCAACCAATTATGTGCTTCAATATAATTACCTGGAGTAAGCGCTATAGCTTGTTTCCAATATTCAGCAGTTTGATCGGACCAAGCCTCCGCAATTTCAGAATCACCCTGTAAAATGGCCTGTTCTCCCCGGTTGGAATAGGTGGGTCAATTCCTTCCCTTAGAACCGTACTTGAGAGTTTCCTACCTCATACGGCTCAGCAATCGATTCTTTTTGCGGTCTCATCTTAATTTACCCTATGCTAACTGAATGAGATTTATGATAAATCTATCCCATTTTTATTGGGTTAACCAGAAGAAGTTAATTACATAAGTTTCAAATTCTAATTTTGATCAATAATTAGTTTTATCTTTTCTCCCACCTTCAGAAAAATGAAGCATGGATATCCCCTATATCGTTATAATTTTCTGAAAGGTAACTATCTCGGTTTCATATATGAAATTTATATAGAATCTTTGAAAAATACTTTCTTCCATAAGAAAAAAGAACTTACTATCTTTGGGATCTGATGCTACACCGCTGCTCAATACTTTAGTGGATCGACTCTATTACATAAGTTGATTCCTAACTTTATATCCCATATCATGACATAAGTAAGCAGTTCTTAACTGTATCGATCCAAAAGCTCGCTAATTGATCTTTACGGTGCTTTCTTTTATCAATTCGATCTTTTATCCATAGAGTATAGTATGTAGGCCATACCTATTTCTTCCTATTTTTTTGTTATCATGAAGTTTCTTTCCTTGCTACAGCTTATAAAAATCGTTGCTTTGGACGATGCATATGTAGAAAGCCTCTTTTTTTCTAGTATTGACTAGCTAATTTGATCTTTTTTCCTTCTTTCTATAGTGGAGATAGTCGCACGTAATGACAGATCACGGCCATATTATTAAAAGCTTGTGGTAAGAATGGGTTTCGTTCTAGTGCCCGGAAATAATATTCCAAAGCCTTTGTATGCTCTCCGTTACTTGTGTGTATAAGTCCTATGTTATAGAGTATATAACTTCGATCATAGGGATCAATTTCTGGTCGTGTAGCTTCATAATAATTCTGTAAAGCTTCCGCATAATTTCCTTCGGATTGAGCCGACATCCGTTACGGTCGTTCCTTTTATTCAAAAAATCTCCGTTCCAGAACCGTACGTGAGATTTTCATCTCATACGGCTCCTCCCTTCTGTGCATAGTACTAAGGGGAATAAGTCATGGAATCCAAATTTCCCTATTCTCATTATGAACTGACAGGAGCTGGTATTTTTACAAGAAATTTCTAGCCAGCCTTCCCGCAAGAGGTTTTTTCTTAATACCAATCAATCCTATTAGTGCTATATAGAAATGGTAACTCCAACGATTTCTTTGTCCTCAACGCCTACTATTTCCAGGAATTAGTCACTTCAACGATCTTTGATGGTTATACGGGTATCCAAAGTACGCACGAGATGGATGTTTGTTGTCCCAACCACTCTTGTTAGTCCCGATACCGATAAGGAAAAGGGTAATTTATAACAAAGTTTTCGTGTTGTTGATTCCTAGTGTAGTGCTTCTTCCCCTATGACGCCTATTGGTACTGGTGGAGGAGGATTGACCTGCAATACAGAACCTATAGGTGTAACCTTTCGTTCAATACTAAAATCGACAATTAAAGTATCTGAGGCTGGATCAATCGAGGATACACGACAGAAGGAATTGTTCTATCTCCAAACTTTACCTTCACTAAGCGTAGCTTTATTTCTTCTTTCTATTCCGAACCACATCTTTTTCTCGTAAGACTGAAATGAGGGCTAAAAAAAACCAGAAAAAAGAATCAAATCACACCATCTCTGTAATAGGTAAATGCCTTTTTTTCTCCTGAAGTTGTCGGAATTATTCGTAATAAAATATTGGCTATAATTGAGGAGGTCTTATCAATAAAATTTCCATTTGTCCGAGATCTAGGCATAATTAGCAATCCATTCTATAATTCTTCTCATTAACCCTCGGGGAAAATGATCTCACAAACAAAGGAATTGTACAGTACAAAATAACATAAAAACAGAAGAATTCTAAAAAAAAAGATGTGTACCTTCCGCTCAAATTGTAACCTTTTCGGACAAAGAGAGATAGGAGACTTTTGAATCAGATTGAATTTCATAGAAATTTCGTAGTATACAAATGAACGGAACTATTACTATTTCATCTAAGTTGAATAACGAAGGACTTTATTTTACTATGGATTCTTATAACTCGAGAAATTTTGATTTGGTTATGATCCAAAGAGGAAAGGGGATGGAATAATCATTATACAATTGAAATGAAATAGAAAAATCCATGGTACGATTCATTAATTTGTAATAGATCTATAATAGATCTATGGGGTAAGGTTGTTATTAATAAATATGAAATTTGAAATAAAAAGAATTTTTTATTCCTATCGAACCGTTGATCGGTCGTGCCTGTACTGCAATAAAATAATATGAATAACTCGCTATTCACTCGGTTTCTGGTCAATAATAAGATTAGATTATGTAGGAGAGATGGCCGTATACTTATTTCTTATTTCACAGTGCTTGCCCAGCACATTTATATCTTTACCTTCTGCCTCTTTCCCATTTTCTTGCTTGCTTAAGATCGCGTATGCGTCTTTTTCAGCTATTGAGTCCCCCACCTGTCTACCGCTTAGAACCTTCCACAGCTCTGAGTGAACTACCGAAAGTATATACTCGCACAGCTGTCAATCAAGAAATTCTTTGTCTGCTTTCCTGCCAATCATTGAGAAGCTAGTGGACTCGTCTTTCGTTTTTTCCCTATGCTGTTCACTAGCCGGTCTTTTCCAAAAACGACTACTGGCAGGAATGAGACCACTCCACTGGTGAATGAATTGGGGGAGAAAGAAAGGAGAGGGAAGGCAGTGGTATCTGGTGAGTAATTAGCCGTCACAGTCCAGCAGACTAGATCGAACTCAAAAAAGCAGCGGCCAGTCGGAGGAATAGTTCCGGGAGGGATGGTCGGGAAGCTAGCTGTCATCATCATCCTTTCCGGTAGGAAAAAGAGTCGGACTATCTAGTACCAGTCCCAGGTGGTGGTTCAATTGGATGAATCTGCCAAGTCAAGGTCAACGTACGTAGCGTAGCAGACCGATCATCTGCCTCTTTCTTGTTCTCGCTCGGAAGCCAGATCTCGCTTTTCTCCGTACTAAAGTACTGAACCTTCTACATTGTTTATTGACTTGTCGAATCGGAACCAACCACCACTCCTTTCTTGTCCGGCTCTCGAAGAGTTGAGCGGGCGCTGGCCAGCAACTTCCGTGCCTGAGAATGGAAGAGGGCATAGATTCATTCTTCGTACCTGGTCCAGCCTCACAACCCTTCGTGGGTTGGTCAGACGGAATTGGACAAAGAAAAGAGAGTGCTCGACCGGAACAACGTCAAACCATAGAACACCTTTCGGTCGAACCCGCCGGAAAGAAAGACGACCTTACCTTTTTCGTAGATAACCCTTTTTTCTTCATCCCCTTTTTCTATTATGACACCTGGGACCAAAGGCTTGGTGCGATCAATCTCAACACAAGCCCTAACATAAGTCAAGCCCCCTGCTGCCGACATAGGGTATAGTTATCCAACTCTATGGGTCGCCCATCTCTGTTGGCAATAGCAAGAACAAAATTCCTCCTCCAAAGCTCATGTGTCCGGCAATCTGAGCCAAACAAACGGTGGCCTTGGGCTTTCGCGGGCCTTCAATTTTGTCTCCATTCTTCAAGCGAAAGAACCAGGCCGGCAACCCCTCCATTCCTCCAGGGATAAGACAAAGCCCTCCGACGAACCACGGACTGCCGGTCCACACCCTCATTTTCTCATCTTCCGACATAAACCTGAAAGTATAGAACCCAATGCCTTTCCTTTAGTGTAGTGGCCGCGGTTCACTTTCGTTTGTGGAAGGCCCATGCATGAATAAAGTGAACCGACAATATGCTTAACCTGGAAGCACTTCGTTCGGAAACTCAATCAAAGAAGACCCGAAGGCCTCATCCTCTTACTAACCAACCGTGTACATTCTACATACCAAATGCCTTCATCACGTCCGGACCGCCGCCTGAAGCCGGAGTCAGAGGACCCTAAGTTCCATGTCTCGTAGACCCGCGCGCAATCAGGAAAGACCTGTCAGAGGACATCTTTTTTGAACCCTCCGCCGTTATTACAAGACGAGGTGAGTTAAGACCAGCAGCAGGTGTGGCTCCCTAGGAATTTGCTCAAAAGATTTTTTTTATCAGCTATTTTCATTCATAGAAATAGAAAGATATAACCATTCACTCTTGGTTCCCAGAATCTCTAAACTATGAAAAATGGAGTATAGGAACTCTGGGTTGTTGTTCTCTGAGGGTGCTAGCATTGTGAAAAAATCTTCGTTGATACTCAATCCGGGCGGGATAGAAAGAACATACCTTGAGGGATTGGCCCGTCGGGGACGCTCTGGTGCCTTAGCTCGCGTCTGATCCTAGAAAAGCTCCATCCGAAAAGGGACTATATGGTATACCCGTTGCTATAGGCGCATCGGAATATAGCAGTTCAACGAAAGGGCGATCCATGTATCTTTATCTTCTATCTAAATCACCTCACCTCCGGAGAACACCTAGGCTAAAGTCCATCCAGTCTGCGAAAGGCTCACGAGGAGATATTCTATGTGCCGGGATTTCTGTGGTCGGTAACCGAACCACTCCAAAGCAAGTAAAGTGGCATGCCTCAGCTGTCTTGGTAGCTACTACACAACCCCTGGTCCTTCTCCAGAATACATTTTAGGATTCCCTAATGACTGGCATCCATCTAATCACTCAGTAGTGGGCACCGAGCAAGTCAGACCAACCTAGTTGAGTAGCTCATCCATGATATGATGTAAAGCAGTCCAGGTGGGTTGGATACGAACTTAGTTCATTAGGCGATAGATGCCATGTCCATGGGTGGCACACAGAACCAGCTTGCGATCCGGGGATCGACACAGCTTAGCTTAGACATATAGCCTCACTTGAGGACCGAGATATAAGGCCAAATTGAACCTTGAGGCAGGCTACGACGTTAGGTCCTTGAAAGAAAGCTCAAACAAAGGCTCCTGACTCATACTCATAGATTTCTCGTAAGCGAGGACCGGCTAAATCTCATCTTTATATATATACTCCATGGTATGTTGAATCACTTGTGAAGTCGACTTCACTTGACCGTGTCTGCTTCAACTTCACCCTAGACTCGTGTCGTGTAGCAAGACTAACAAGAACAAGTGGTCGAGTGGTCAAAAGCGACAGACTGTAAATCTGTTGAAGGTTTTCTACGTAGGTTCAGATAAATAGTATTGTTACCTTTTCCTACTCTTAATGATGAGGACTGCTCACCTTAAGCAAGTTATTCAAGCACAAGATCATACCACAGAGGGTCCGAAGGAGCTGCGCAAGAAACCTAAACCATGGTCAATGAGGCCTGGCATTCCGAGCTAGGCCAGTCAGACATGAGCAAGAGTAAAAGCAGAAAGTCAAAGAAGAAGAACAAAGGCAAGGAAACTGATTGACTTAATATGCACATTTGGAGAGATGAAAGGAAAGGGAAGATTGTGAGACTAATGGTGCTCGGGATGCACCGTGGACTGAGATTGTAACTAAACCGACTCAAAGAACGAATACCTATGACTGAACTGGTCACTTGACTGCTAAACCGAGGATGTTGACTGTGTTGAAAGACTAGGTCATCACCCATACTTATCTTATTGCTTTTAACACTACCAGAATAGGGAGATTGGTATGAAACCGAAAGCCTAACCTGGCCATGTAATCTAAGAAGGCGCCTTCTTCTCTTCTTAGAGGTTCAAAGTGTTTTTTATCTTACACGTAGCAACTCTTCTTCTTCAATCCTTTAATCCGCTCTCAGGAACGACGAGAGAGTGACTAAGCCGAAAGGTGGAACGAGAACTGCTAACCCGGCTCGGTTCATCGAGGACCTCAAAACCAGTAGCAACCCTAGCTTAGTGCTTAGCGCTCAGAAAGAGGTCTTCTCTTTTTCTATTTCTAGGACGAGGGACAGAGAACACCTAAAAGCTTTCTCTTATTATACTCTATACCACCAGCTCTTTCCCGCAACTTGTTCGATTCTCTATCGAATTATTGAATAAGTCGTGGATATCTAAACTCTTTCTCATGTCCGCTAGTTCTATTCTAACCTGACTTTCTTGCCCTCCCTTCCCCCTGGTTTCAATAATTAGCTTTCTTTAACTAAGAAATGAGAATTGTTGACCCCGTCTTATTATTACTCAAAAAGAGGAGGTTTGACTATGCAAGCAATTTCACACTTAGAGATTGAGCTCGTCAGTGATCTTTTCCATGGTGTCTAGAGAAAGCAGCTTTGAACATGACATTCGTACCCAAGGAAAGTTTAGGCAGGCATTACTGTGATCTTTAAGCCCTTGCTAGGAGCTACTCGGTACGGCTCACTACTAAAGAAGGTTCAGGCATGCTTCGACTTAGCCCTGTGATCCGCTAATTCATCTCTTGATCTGGTATTCCGAAAAGGATGTGGATAGGGTCGGTCAGCGAAAGACGTTTCGAGGGGGCAGAATACAGGGTTTTCCATTCAAGGTTCCCGCTCCTGGAAATGGGTATTCAACAAAGGACATAGTGAGTTAGGTAACACATCTTTTGAGAGGAAAGAAAAGATATATCCAAGCAGAAAGCCGAGAGCCAAAGGGTTTGCTTTACAGCCAATGCGTATGCTTTCAAAGTTAGACTTGGAACTAATCTAACCCTTATCTGTATTGTCTTAATGGGATAGGAATTCGTAGTGGGACGTTCTTTTCCTAGATCCTTCGAGCGAGAAAGGTCCTTCCCGGGGCCTGTTACCTAAAGGTCATCCGGAGCCACTTTAAGGCTGTTTTCCTGCCCATAGATAGTAGGACCAATCCTTCTTTCCACGCTCCCTGAAAAGTGCTTCTGGTTGGTTATTCTTTATTAATGCATTGGTGCCTGAACCCTTGCAATCCACTTTCATAGGTATACTTTGACGCATCTCTGAACAAGCAAATCTCAATGCTTCTGCTGCTCCCGCCCGCCACCCGGTCGTTCTTATGGTCTCTTGAAGGGGGTATGCCCTCCTATTGCTGCATTGGCCTACGGTTGGTCTTTCTTAGAGGGCTGTTCTGCTCTGCTGTGGTGTCTGGTTGCGCCTGGGAACTCAGTGTCGGGATCGGTTTTTTAGTCTTTCACTAATGGCAAGATAATAAAGTAGTCTAAAGTGCCCTCGGTCAAGCCCCAAAAGTAGGAAAAACTCCTTGTCCGGACCTCGCAAGAGAGTGGTTGCCCAAAGGCGACCACGAACGTAGGTCTTCAAGTTGCCGTTTCGAGTTTTGGAAATCGTATCGTTGCCCTTTTGAGTTCTCAAGAGACTAGGGTTTCCAGTCAACTCCGAAGGTCAATTGAAGGAGCAGAGCGACCTTTCTCTCAGGGATAAGTAAAACATCTCCCCTCTCCGTTCGGTTTGAACGAGTGGAACGGAGACCAAGTCAAGTGAACGATTGAGTCAAGTGAGCAAAGCGAACGATTGAGTTGAAGGAGTGAAGTGAGTGAAGGGTAAGACGAAAAGCTTTAACAAGGGTTTCTTCACAGAAAGGTTTCTTACTTGCTTGCTTAGCTCGAACAAAGCCTTCTTTCACTAAGATCGGGGGATTCCTCCCATTGACTGAAGAGTAACCCCTATATTCCAAAAGATGCTAAGGAAGACCAAAGACCGGACAGAGGTCCAGCGGAAGGTTTGGGGACAATATGCCTGACAGAGGAACGCACGTATGAGAGTCACTCGGCCTACCAGTATAGGGAATAAGATGTTGACACAAGGTTGCAAACTTCTTGGGTTCGGGAGTTGAGTGGAGTCTTGGATGTGATCACAGGGAAGGGGGTTCCTAGATAGACTAGCCCGACTAAACGAATGAGTCTTGGGGTTTCAACCAGAGATTCCTGACGAATCCGAATCCGAGAAGATGTTGACACAAAGGCAGAAGAAAGAAGGGATCTATTAATAAGAGTTTCCCCGTCAATCGAACGAGATCAGCTCCAAGATCTGTTGCCAGTTCCGATAGAAGGGAAGGAGTTTCAGGGCTTTACCCAATAGTTGTTGAATCAACCTTCTATTCCCGAGTCTTGGTTAGGGGTGTGGGATGGGAGTAACCCAGCTAAGTCTTCCAAAGCGTACTATAACTATGTCAGTTCCGGTTGAGTCTCTGTCTGGTCTTGGGTCTTGCAGCATAGGCTGGTATTGCAGCTGAGAGCGAGTAGGGGAGGGACTAACCCAAAGTCTAAGAAGGTAACCAGATCTACTAACTAAGAAGGAGAGGTACGAGACTAAGGAAGAGTCTTATTCGAGAGATTCCACCTAAACGGAAATAGTTCAGGATGTGATCCCGTTACGGAAGGGTGTTGCAAACTGCTTGCCCGTACGTAAGGTTGGGGATGGAATCTGATCGATCAGAGAAGTTCCAGTGACATAAGTCAGGAAGTTACAGGGGCAAACTATTCAAAAGAAAGGTGGGATAAGCTTTCATTCTTTTCCTGAAGTTTAGGGTAGAATTCTAGTTGTCAAGTTCATCCTTACCCGTGTTTTTGGGCATAGAAAACATAAGTTTAAGGTATTTTCACTCGTTCAACTGCAGGAAAGAAGAGTTGTTTACGTCCTTAAACCCCGTGTTTTTGGGCATCAACCCTAGGTTAAGGAATGAGATTTGAAAGGCTCACAATACATGTTCTTTGAGCGTTTTCTTGCTGCATCCGTTTTCTTGCTGGCCCTCTGCTTGGTATTCCAGGAAAAGACTAGTGTTCTTTTCTTAGAATTACCCTATAGTGGGAGTCACATACTAGTGTTATTTTTCCCTTGTCCCGTAGGGGGGTAGGGACGCCATCCGACTTATACCTGGCAATGACCGCCTTCTTGTCCCGCTGTCATCAAAGGTGCTCCTGCTGTATCAGGTTCCCTAGGCGCGTACTCCCCCTCAGAATGGTTACTGGACAAGGATGGGGCTCTGGCTTGACCCCCGTCAATTCCTTTGAGTTTCATTCTTGCGAGTTTTTCAGCTTGGTACTAGCTTTGGAATTGATCCCCCCTTGCATTGGTCCCTCCACATGCATGAAAGGTCTTCTGATGGCCGTAGGTCGGGTCTGCAGTGGTTTGCAGGCGAAAGGTCGGATGTAGGTTCTCACTGGTCTGGCGAGTGAGATGGGCAGCCTAACTGCCAAACGAACTAGCCATTCGTTGTAGTACGCTACGAGCGGAGCACCGATAGTTCTGCACTGGGTATAGATGAATCCGAAGGGATGTTACCCGCGGACTCAAGGCTGTTGTCGGCATTTCCGCTCTTTGCATGTTAGCACTTTTACCTGACCCTTCGTCACTGCTTTCTGATCATGTGGATGCCGCTCTTAGAGAATCCGCGAAAGGAAAGGACACTTTGAGGGAGAGGGATATGGAATCAGCTGCACATGAAGCTGTGGAATAGAATGCCCCGTTATTTCATCTCCTTGCCTTTCTTTTAGTCCAAACAGAACTGGAACCCGGAGAGCGCTAGCTTGAACTAGGAAGTCAGAGGCGCCGGAACTTGGCGAGAGGGATTTCTTGCCCAAGGTTTTCTCCCGAAATGCCCGGATTGCACTAGTCTCAGGGACATGCCCAGAAGAGGTTCGCACATTAATCTAGTAGAAGAGGATGGCATTGAATCCGCTGTTCTTGTTCGAGAATCCGCAGCACATGAATATGAGTAAAAGGAACTGATTGACCAAGGTCTTACAGAAGGAGCTGCTAGAGGCAGTTATGCCAAAAAGACGGGCTTTCCTCAACAAAGCAAAGCAGGAAGGTCTTTTCTAATTGAATGCATGGGTTCTCCGGTGGTTCTCATTTTGGTGTTCAGTCTACCGGGTACAAGATCGAAAAGAATGCTTCGTATTCCAAGTGAGTGCAGAAGAACCTGAAAAAGATAGAGTGTTGGTCCTACAATAAAATAAAGTGAAATGAAAAAGCTTGATTCAAGCCGTTCACCACTGTCCAATTCATCATCTACTTGTCAACAAAGTCCTCACCGCCAATCAATGGTATACCCAGCAGCAAACAATTGATCTATGGAATTGGAGTTAGAGAAAGCAAGATCTAGTGCCTGCCTCCGTTCGAGCAAGCGTTTTCACCACTCTTTCTAACGGTTGAGCCCATACTCCCTTTTGCTCTCTTTTTTAGAGTCTTCCTTTCGCGCTCAAAGTCCGCTTATCCCATCTCCTGCGAATGACACGCAGGATAAAAAGGGTGAAATTCGATGGTTGCTTGTCTTCGACCAATGCAAGTGACTCCCCTATCCGAATCTTCGCTGAACGGAACGACGACTGGTGGTATCGTATATAAGATTACGGCTGCATTTAGGTTCCCTCTAACTCGAAATTTCATAAGAGAAGAAAGAAAGTAGCGTAGAAAGTCTTGCTTACTATCTCCTCCTAAGAGGAGGTTAAAGCTTATAGGTAGTGGCCTAAGCGCTAAGAAGCTCCAATCATGCTACTTCAGCTATATGCTTAACACATGCAGGTCGATCAGTTCGCCCTTAAGAAATAGGCTTAAGTTATCGGTTCGAATCCGAATAAGGGCTTTTTTCGGTATGCCGCTCTGCGAATAGAGCGAATGAACAGAATGTACAGTCGAACATGAATCTCCTTCGCCCGTTATCTCCGAGAAAATGGTTTCAATTGTCCATTCCTATCTTATTCTGTTTCACTATACTTTTGGTTGTCTCTCTTCTTTGTCTAAAACTTGGAAAAATGTCTTTTTTCCAGGCCTGACTTTCAAAGGTAGGGTTCTCTATGGGCCCTGGAATTCTTTCTCATCAAGATGGGCTGCTCCCGCTGGATTACATTAGCCATTCATTTTGCGGTGCGTGGTATTGACTGGGAAAGCCCCGATTTGGCTCATTCTATGTTGCCTGGCCCCTCTCATAATGAACATCAACCGCACGAACCTTCAGCTGAGTCATCGTCGGCGCCTTCCGCCTTGGACGAGCGAAAGGACGAACTGATTAATGAGAATTTGCAGAAAAGAAAGGGCGCTCTCGGAGATGGGCAAGAGGTCTCCGAAGTGCGTCAGGCAGTAGAAATAGACTTTCATATACAAAGCCCTGGGGACGAATTCAAGTTAATAAAACAAATGGAAAAAGA